>CM028930.1:2495000-2520000 GCA_016801845.1 Polydactylus sextarius
TTCCTCCCACAGACCATCTATCATGTGGACATGAGCATCTGTGATCTGAGCTCAGCTGGTGTCAAACTACCATTTGCAACCCTCTAAACAACACCCAGGTAAAGCTAATGGATGGACAAATGGAAACTAAAGATTTGGTTGTGGACAAAGGTTGTGATAAATGTCACCGCAAACAGAGGCATGATGTTTAAGCGAACTAAGCAACTCAAGGCCCCTTGGAAAGCAAAGCGTCCCCATGTCAGTTGGTCCTGCACATTTTTTAACTTCAGAGAACCAGTTATACCTCTGTTCATATGTTCCCAAACAACAATGATGATGTATTCATTTATTACTTTGACAAGCAGCAACAGGCAACAGCGTTTATGAGCAGCTGTCAGAAGAACACAGTGGCGTTGTGTGTGAATCTGTATTTAGTTGAGTGCATGAAACCCAGCTTCCTCTGTGAGAACCAGTCCAGACAGTGAGAAGGCATGAAGGCGCTCCTCATAGTTGCACCTAGTTTTACACTCACACGACCACTTTCATCTGTCAATCGTGAGGCCACACCTTCTTTTCACAGCATCAAATAACTCATTAAAGGAGGCAATGTCACACTACGGTGATGTTGGTCTTGTCCTGGGTTTTTTGTCATTTCCTGTTTTATTCTGAAAGTCTAACTCTCCTCTCGTTTCAGGTCACTTGCCTTTCCTTGTGTGTCGCCTGTCTGTCATTCCTGATTCCGATGTCCACCTGTTCCCCATTACCCTCATGTGCTCAAGTAGTTTGCATCTCCCTTTGTCCTGTGCCAGTGTGTTTCGTCTTCCATTGATTAACCAAGCCTATAGTCAAAGCCACAGTATGACCTTTTGCTTTGTGAGCTTTAGAAGCACTTTATTTTATTGCCATAGTTTAGGTTGAGTTTCATAGCCGTTTTGTTGAAATCTTAGCAACAGAAAATCCTCCAAAGAGCGAATTTCTGTTGCTAAGATTTCATAGATAGTTTAGAGCCTCCGTTTCTTAGGAGTGTGTTTTGTTTTTTTACTCTCATTTATTCCTAAAGTTTTGTTCCTCCTTTTGGAGCATTTTCTGTTCCATTTTATTTCTTTGGTTTTCTTCCCTCTGCAAGGAGCGCTTTTTGTTATTAGCTTCCTTATCATTCACAGCCTGTATTTATCCCTCTTAGCAGTGTTTTTCATTCTTTTATTTTTAGTTCCAGTAGTCTCTCTCCGGAGAGCTACTGACCTATTCGTGTGCACCTCCCACGTGGAGGTGCGTTAGGTTTTTCATAGCCTGTCCTGCTGTCTCCTCGTCGAGAGAATCCTTGCCTTGTTCTGAGAAATAAAGCCTGTTACTTCTGACACCTCTGCATCTGAGTCCTGCTTTGTGTCTTGGCCTGACAGGTGAGGTTTATGATGTTCACTGCAGCTCCATCCAGATGTTTTGGCTTCATTTTTGGGAGTCCAAGATTGTCCTTTTGCCTTGTTGGACATTTAATGTTTTTGTTGACCCACTTTAATGTTTTCTCCCATGTGGTGGTGCTGTTGTTTTTGAAGGTGGACTTTACACTTCATCTATTAACTGGCTCTATTGGCATAAATACATGACTGAAATATTATTTTTGTGCATGACTCTTGGCCCATGCAAATAAGAAGTGTCACATTCACAACTAATTTTCTACCATTTTAATCTGGCTTCATGTAGCCTTTAGCATCAACACTAAAATGTTAGAGCTTTTCCCAGCCCCTGACTCTGACACTGGTGACCTTCTCTTTCCTCACATTCCTGTTCGCGCTGACCAGTTGTTACTGACAGTCCAGGCTGGATGTATGAGAGCAGCAGGCATACGCATATCTGAGGCGCTCTCTCAGGACGTCTTGTGAATCTCAGTCAAAGACATTTTGAAGTACTTTGAACTGGATGTGTTTGTGTGATGTGGCAGGTGGATCAGTGTTAAAGATCAGACGTTCCACTGACCTTAAAATGAAACTGAAACTCCAAGTGCGCTTTTGTAGTTGGGACAGCACTGTTACGGGCCTCACCACACACCGAGTGAACAAACTACAAAATCCTGCCTGCCTCCGACACTCAACAGGGTGCAACAGCATCAGCCAATCAGAGAACCATGCCTGGACACATTCCCACTGACACACTGTTACTGAATCACATTACGGTTTTAAATAATTTACTCGTTTATCTACTTTACTTAAATATGATGCTATTGTTATGCTGGTGATACAAAAAATACCACACAAATGAAAACATGAAAGTGAAATGAATGAATGAATTTTTAAAGTTGAAATGAAAAATACAAATCATGTTTTTACTGTTTATCTTGGTATTTTCATTCCCTGAGCTACTGCAAAAATAAACTGTTTAATATTTAATAATGATGTTGGAATTCTAGGCCCAAAGTAAAATAAAAGTGTGTGTGTGTGTGCGCGCGCACTAATTGCTAATGAGAGACACTGGAGACTTGGGTATATTATTGTTCTATCACACACACACACACACACACACACAGATATATATAGATATATATAGTGCTGCACTCACTGTTGCTTCAAAACAGCCTGAGTTCATATTTCAGGCATGAAGATCTGATGTGATGTGCGCACACACACACGACTCCACCCTTCCTCCTGCCATCTTTGTTGTTTTTCAATTAGTCATTTGTTTCTCTCTGTCAAGTCTGACACCACAGCACAGAGCAGTTCATTGTAATGAGCACAGTAACCATGCAGTTGAACAAAATAACACTAATTGGGAACCCAATTTAAATAAATGAATAATCATTTTACCTTAAAAAAAAATGTGCTGGAACCAGCCCCCCAAGTGTAAGAATTAACGTTTTACATCAATGTAAACAGAATTTAAGTGGGGTATTTTTCATGTATTTCATACATTCCCTGTGTGTTTGATAGGCTGGGATGGCATTCTGCTATGATTGTTGACATTTTATGGACTGACCTGATCTTTTGGAGGAGTCTTGTGCTTCATGCTGTGCAGAACAGAAACATTTGAAACAAATTTCTTAAGTCTGAAAATGCTCCCACACACATGAATCAGTAACGATGGAGCAGAGGATTTATTACAGACCATTATGCTTGTGACATTGTTGTTTTTATGTGTTTGCATGTGCACAATGAATACTCAGCATTTCCTGCCATCTTTCTGAGCTTTTATGTTCTCTATCCTGTTCTCGCAAAGTCCCTTTCCATGAGAGCTGAACTTTATTGCACTAAATATTTCATCTGTCTCTCACGTACGCTGGAGTTTCAGCTTTAGAGAGTCTCAGCACCGTTTAGGCGCTGGTGCTGCTCGTCTCTCCCTGGCTCCATCATCTCTCCAGTGAAGCAGTGACTCACACACAGTAAAGCACAGGTTCATGGTAAATCTCAAATGACTAATGCACACACAGCAGCCCTGCTTTTCCTCTTCTCCACCTCCTCCTCATTCTGTTTCCCTCACCTCAGCTTCCCGTCACCAGCTTTTACCTCTCTGCTCCTCCAACACCCAATTCACACTGACAGGAACAAACACAGATGAACACTGGCAAGATTTTTCTTCAGAAAGTTGACTTTAAGCAAATCTTACATGATGCAGAAAACTCAAGTTCAATAAGTATAAAAACAAAAAAGTAGCAGCCTTTTCTCCCACCCTTCCATCCACCTACCTTCTCCTTGGAGATATTTAATCCCTCCAGTATGTCTTGGGTCTATCCTGGTGTTGCACTTATCTACAAGTAAAATATAATCTCCAAGTTAACCTTATGACAACATCCTGACATCTTAAACTAAACTAAACTTAAACTAAACTTAAACTAGCTCACTGGAGTTCATCTATACAGATGCAGTCAAAACAAATGTATATTCATCTTGTTTCCTCCTCTACCTGCTCCAATACATGCTGAGATATGACCCTTCCTGTGTTCTTTGACTTGCCTGAGGGCTTCCTTCCTGTTTGATGCACCTGAAAAACAGAACTTCCTTAGTTCAGCATTCGGATCTGATGCTCAAACCACATTAACCAGCTTCCTTCATAACAGACTGGTGGTTCCAGTCAGAGCTTGGGATTATTCCTCAGTCTGTTCCCCAAGAGGGAGCCCAGCAACATGCACCATTATTCAGTCAAATCTTCCCAGTAAATCTATTACTAAACCTGTACTGTGTTCTTATAATTGTTGGGTTTATCATTACTGGTTGTGGTAAATTTGGACTCACCATATAAAACTTACATTTTGAATAAATTATTTCAACCTCTGGACAAGAATAAACCCATGAATTAAGGTCCCAGATTAGCTGCTGCATCTTACTGTTTAAGAATGTCTTTTCAGGGCAACGTGCCAGCTAAACAGGCCGACCACTGTGACGGGAACTGCATAAAACACTTGGTAGGCCTGAAATAACACAGAAAATGCTAATGGGTTTAGACAAAGCTTTGCAGGAGTCAAGAGTGAGAAAAGCTGTGGTTAACAGATTTCAGTATTTATAGTTTCCTGGCTAAAAACAAAATCACACATGACCACCTCCCTGTTTCATAAGACTCATGGCAAACTGCAAAACCTTAGAAAGAGCTGAAACTGACACTGACATGCTCTTTTGTGTTGACCTCAGAATCAGGTCACTGGGGTAAGATCATGTTTCCAAAAGCCCCTCTCTCAGGAATGCAGCGAAGATGTCTGGACGACCATGTTTGTGGTATTTTTAACACAATAACAGAGGTGTCGTCACACCTAACACCGTCACATCTAACCTGCACTACACTTTGAAAATGTCACAATTGGTAGAGGCAGGCCTCAAGTTGAGGCTTTCAGACATCATGTTACCCCACAGTTTCCTTACAGTTGTAACATTAATAGTTAATTAAAAGATTAAAAGACAGTTGCACTGGCAAATATTGGCACCACAAAGCTGCTGCGCTTAGGGAACCCAAATGGCTACCAGCTGCCCTGCACGTATTATTAAAAGACTTATATATCAACCAAAATTAGACTAATCAATATTATTTTTAGCAAATGAAGCACTGAAATGACTGGTGGGGATGTGGTACATTTTGGTCCACTTCACACACTCCTCACGACCACTCCTCCTCCACTCCTCACTCAGATTGCAGCTGCTGCACAATATCCAGGACAGGTAGACACACAAAGAGATTCAAAGTCATTTTCACAAACGAGCTGTACGCACACTCACAAACGTGCTTCTAAAGAGCTATATATCTGTCATTTTCTTTCACTCTCTTTTATACACACGGGAAAACACAAACGCACACACACAACCAGAGTTTTCCCCCATAAGAGCGGTCCAATCTATTATTGAGTAGACTCCCGTCATTTCAGGGCCTGAAGGTCACTGACATCAATAACTGCTGCTAGCCTCTAGACAACCCCCTGTCCACACACACATATTGATACACACAGCTGGTCATATGATGGAAACTCCCATTGCCAGCAAATTCACATTCAACAAATCCACCACAATATAACAGCTTCAGTATTAACAACATGCATTTTAAAAGACACATTAAATCAAAATACACGGACACAAGCACAGTGGGCATTTTTGGTAGTTTGTGTCACAGACTGTATGGAAACTGGAGACGGTGAAATCAAAAAATTCAATCGTGCCCTGGTGGCCAAGTGCTGTACAGGTCATAAACCCTGTCTCCCTCTGTCATTCAAGTAGTTATCACTGATGTTTGTTTAAGTCTTGGTTTTAATTAGTTATTCAATGACGAATAAACAGAGATGAGATTGACTCATGTTTGGTCTATGAGGTGGTGTGTCTGTGGCTTCAAATAACATCACTACCACAAGATGAGAATCTGTACACTGTTTTCCTTTAGTTATTTTCATTCCACGTCATTAATGTTAATATCATTAACTGGTTTCATATTTTCAACACTATGTGATGCTTTGTGTACATTATGATATCTATTTATTTATTCTTTTTAAGTGTGTTTCCATTGACCTTTTTCATATGTTACTTTTTTAATGTACCAATTTACCAAATGTAAAAAAAAAAGCTTTTTGTGGCACATTTTTATTTTCAACTTCTCATAATTCCTCACGCAGAAAATCACTGCAAAAGCCAGGTTCCAACATGTTGCATAAATCCTTCCCAGAGGAGCAGAGGCTGCTTCAGCAGCTGTTTAATACACATTTCTTCAATACCAGAATAAAGGTAGAACGATCGAGCGCAGTGTTGGCGTTGAGAAATCGAGCCTCCTTCAGCTGCTCCTGTGTGACTTTGATCCTCAGGTCGATCGCAGCTCCTTATCGTGAGCCACTTGATCTTAGACAAAGTCGTTCTGGGGCGTGCATGTGTGTGCTGTGAGTGTAACGAGGTGCAGCTCAGTTATCAGGCAAACACCGTGCCACCGTGCTGCTGCGTCGTTGCTGTTAATGGTTTGCCTTTGAGGAAATAAAGAGTGCTGCAGTAAGCAACATCGGCAGCAGGACGGATGAGCGGCATGCAGCAGCAGCAAAAGCATGAAGGGCAAGCAGGAGTCACTGAGGTCAATGGAGTCTACAGTCTGTGTGTGTGTGTGCGTCAGAGAGATGGATGTGGTTTATACATTAACTTAATCTTCCATGTGATGCAGGTAAACTTGCACTGTCATTATTCACTCATTTCTCAAAAATGAGTGAGTCGTGTTTTTAAAGGGAATAATAAAAAGATAATGAAGAATTTTAAGGAATTTTAAGAAAAATGAATTATAAGCTGTTCAAGCTACTTTACATAAATTTCAATTTCAGAAGCATTTAAACACTTTAAAGGTGGCAAACACATCATTTAAAGTAAAGATTTATGAGGGATAAATACGACATTCTGTTATTGTGTATTCACTGAGCTCATGTTCAGACAGGACAAAGAGTTTTATGGAGACTGTACTTTATTGTGAGGCACTGTACTTTATCATCTCAGCACAGTTTGAGCGTACAACATTGTTTGTTGCTGTTTTTTTAAAGGTTTTTTTTTTTTTAAATGACTGTGTTCCACAGTGAGGTTATTAAATTGAGGCAGAGAAAGGCAGAGTGAGACAGCAGACGCATGTAAAACTGAATGTAATGACTACGTGTCAGAGGCTATCGGGATTCATGAAATGAGTTCTGGCTACTGTGTGTGTGTGTGTGTGTGTGTGTGTGTGTGTGTGTGTGTGTGTGTGTGTGTGTGTGTTCAGAATTCAGATGTGAGGTTACAGCAATATCATCTGACTAAAAAGGCCAGAAAGTTGAACATTTGACTGTAGGTGCTCTGTACCACCACTACTACTGTTACTACTCCTACTACTACTGATAATACTACAACTACACACATACAATTACTGCCTGTGACTAGAACTATTATCAGAAGTGGTGGTTGTAGTACTAATTTAAAACTGCTACTTACAGAACTGCTTTGTACTGCTGCCGTGGAAAACGTTATTTCAGTTCATGTTTATGTCCTGTACATTGCACAGTTCACAATAAAGTTGACTGACTTTGAACTGTTTGTTTGACTTATACTGCTACTATTATTATTAGTACTGAGACTAATACTACTGCAGTTCTTCTGCTATAATCACTAGTACTTCTGCAGTGCTGTTTCGGTTACTACAGTGGACAGCTATTCATGACTGTTTTCTTGTGTATGTGTGGGTATAACTGCCTCTTTGGAGGGATTCAGTGTGTGGTGTGATGCACTGACCGATGTGCAATTATACCATCAACACCCACAGACATACAAGAAAACAGCTGTGAATAGATGTCCACTGGAGTGTCCACTGAAGGGTTGTATTAGTCCTAATATCAATACAACTTCTGGTCATACAACTGGTTATCATGCTAGCAGTTACTACTACTGCACCAGCCACTGTACCAGTGATGCTACTGCTGAATGCTACAGCTACTGTATTTCTGTAATTCTATGACATTTCCAGCAACTAACTTTTAATGTAGCAGCTTCTTTTCAACTAATACCCCTGCTATTGCTGTTACTGCACAACTGCTACTTGTTCTGCCCCTTCTTACCATTGCTGCTATCATTAGTACTACTGCTGTTACCACCAGTGCTAATACTGTTACTGTGAGTATTACATCTACTAAGTTACACATTTTTATTTTAATATGCTAACTGACCAAATTTGGACCTGCTCGCTGAAGAAGATGTTGTCACTCATCACGTCACCGCTCACATCCGCTCGTCTCTCCACCCGTCTGTCACGGCTGTCAGGCTGGAGGCTGTGCACACATCTGGCCTGAGCTGTCAGTCACCATAACCTCTGACACCGAAAGTGTCACCCGTCATCAGTGCTGAAGTGGACTTGTCAACAGGAAACACAGCGAGACACAAGCTTTCGCACCTTCTCTCCTCTGCTTTGATTTCCTCTCCTCAGTCATTCCATGACTTTTTCAGCATTACATCAACATTCAGTCTTTACTGTTGTCAGCGAGCTGACACTGAGCCTTCAGACCACTTCCTTTAACATGAACTTTTAACTGTGTAACTGGAATTTGCTCAGTGGCCTCAAATTATTATTTGTTTGATTTGCTTGCACATTTACAAACCTTTACATACCACTGCAGTAGTATACCCTATATTCCTTTTAAAATTGTTTACATGTGCAGAATTAGTCATGATGCTCAATTTCAATTGCAGTTACTGCAGAAGGTCTAGTACAAATTAAATGGCAGATTAAACCTGCTATATTTAAGTTTTCGCTATTGCATCAGCAGTAATATCTGTTGACTTGGTAATCATGCAAAAATATTTGGTGTTCAGTGGTGAAAGCATCGCCATTGCCTTGGCCTTTACTGAAGTTAGTCTACTAAACAGAAGGCCCTGGCGTCTACCCGCCTGTCTGCTGTCTGAAGATGTAGCGCTGCTATAAAGGTGTGTTATGTCCTGTTGTCATTTGAATGTAGTAATGGGTAAAGCTCTAGCGACCACCATCACCACCATCACCTGCTCCTGGCAGGAAACCACACCCAGCTGCAGAGGAAACTTTCCTATAGCACCTGTAGGAAACACAAACACAAGACGACTGGACACTGAAATGACAACAACAACAACAAACAGTTTTCCAACAAGCCAGCTCATGAAACACTCTAATTTAATAACCACATTTTTTACACATCGAGGGTATTCTGCTGGTTGGTGTTTGTTTATTTTTCCAACCATTTGCATTTTCAGACAGCAGGTCCCTTGGAAACCTGGAGAGTAATGAAACAAGAAGCAGCAGTAGCAGTGAGCTGTTAGGTGAGGAGCTGCAGGCGACAGGCTGGATTCCTCCGACTCCTAACCAACTTCATTGCGTCCTGCCAACTCCTCATGAAGCATGAAATCAGTTGACAGGTGAAATTATTATTGACTGCCCAGAGTTTGTTAGGGAGCAGTGTAAACACAGCCACCAGTTGTTTTCTTGTTGTATTGCACACAGAGTAACCAGACTGAAACCTTGAAGATGATTACTTTAGGGATGGCACTGGCACACTGGTAAAAGCATCAGCTACTGTAAATGGATAAAACATAACTGTTTGATGACTTTTATAAAAGTGCATAAATTCATTTAATAATAATTAGCTCCGGTTCTTTGGTTAATTTTCAGCTTGAGGGCACAATAATCTGTCAACCTCAGTTAGAGTTTATTCTCATGTGATAAGAAAAGAGTAAAATCAGTTCATTCATGCAAACAAATACAAACATGTTACAGTAAAGATACATTCACACTGAACCAGAGGTCACTGCCATGTTTCATCACTGAGGTGGAAGAGGAAAGCCCTCAAGTCTAATTTACAACGGTATTGATTGATTCTTTTGGATGTAGGGCAGCACGCACGCACACACACACACACACACACACACACACACACACACACACACACACACACACATCATCTGTCCATCCATACAGTGACATTTGTGATGTCACTGGAAAACGTTTGTTTTGTGTTTTTCTTTGACAGTATAATGTAGTACCCCCTCCAACCCCCCTACACACACACACACCCACCCAACACACACACACACACACGTCCCAGTCTCTGTCTCCCATTCCCATCCACTGCCCGTGTCATAGTCTCTGTCTATTCATTCATCACCAGCCTGTCACAACAACATAAACACAACTGACTCAAACACACTGCAGCCTCTCATGTTTTACATTCCCATGATGTGTGAAGAACAACACCTCTATAAATATCTTTTTAAATAGGTGCTCAAGCCACAAATAGATAAAATCAGACAATATAAAAATTAGAAACAAAAAAAAAAAAAAAGAGCAGTTGCGTGTACTGTACTTGACTTACTGTTCGTCCAGAGCATCTTGTAGAACTTGCTGCAGTTCCTCAGTGGTTTCAGGCCATCTCAGTTTTCTGTCTCTTCATGTAATCCCGTTCTGACTCGGTGATGCTGAGATCAGGACTCCTGAGGGGGGACCATCTGTTGCAAGACTCCCTGCTGTATGTTTGTGCTCAGTGTTGTGCTGCAGAACAAATCAGACAGATGTATATACATACAAAACTCCACAATTATGATGTATTACTATTTTCATAGTTGTGACATTAAAATCTGTAGTAATGTTGTTCTCACCTGCTCCTGGGAAGATGGCAGGTTGTAAACATGCCAGCAGTTGAGCTCTATTCCATAAGCGGTAAAACCAAATGTGACTACTCCTGACTCGATGGTAATTATCCATTGTTACACAGAAAAAGCTTTGCTGTACACATTCAGAAAGTACTGTTGGTTAAAACTGACACAAAAACTTGTTGTGTGATGTAAGACATTGCAAATGCATACGCTGCCGTGAAATGTCACACATTGGCCACACTCTGAGCCTCCTCACATGATGTGTGTATGTACCAGAGCAGCAGTTTGTCACCATCAGTGCTCTGACCATAGTCCTGCAACATAGTCCAGACACCTAGCTGCACCATGCTAATTAGTAATTAGTAGCTCATTTGGTAACCAGTAAAAGGCCATCTTTTTCTTCAGGAGTTAAGCACAAAGAAGCTACAACACCACTGCTACTGGTTCCCAGCACCATCCTGATGGAGAACCATTAATCCATCACAGCCTGTAACACTTCTCTCCCAAGCCCTGCATCTTTTCCAGGATTGAGACAAGCTACCTATGGACCAGGACGGCCTCCTTCTCTGGTTTTTGTCCCTCCACCCCTCAAACTCCCACCCTCCAGCTCCACCTCATCTTTCCACAATTTATGGCATGATGGATGTCTTTTTTTTTAACAACCTGGCTGCTCCATAAGCCTCTGGGTTGATTTGTGTAACCATGGTGATGCTGTGACATATTTTTTTAAATCTGTCTTGGTTCACAGGAGTAGCGTTCAGGTTTGTCTCTACTGGAAATTAAAGGTAAGAGACTTGTGTTGTAAGCAGAAAACACAAGCTGACATTAGTGAAAACGATACATCTTCATTCGAGGAGAGAAAGTAAAATCGGTAAAAAAAAAAAAAAAAGTAAAATTCGCTGCCGCTGCTCAGAAGTAAGTTTTCACTCCTCTGAACTCCAAATCACCTCATCACCATACACTGCGCAGCTGCAGGTGGCAGCAGCCTGCCAGGCAGATACAGATGTTCATGTTTAATAGACGACTAGAGAGGAGCAGCATGAATTCTGTCTGAGAGATGAGATAGCTGTTAGCACACACGCACATACACACACACACACACACACACACACACACAAACACACACACACAGGAAGAGAAAAAATATGTTGTTGGAATGCATATATTGACTGAGGAATAAATCTTGGTAAACCACAGTGCAGACATGATATATGGGTGAACATTCCCACATGCACAGATTAACATGCATAAACAACACAGATGTATAGATGTTCATCAACAGCCAAACATGTGATAGATGGGATGCACACTCAAGATAAGACGTAACTGAGACATCAAGAATGTGATTAAAAAAAGACAAGAGGAAGTCAGGAAACAAGGTGATGAGTCAGGACAAGAAGACAAAGAGGAAACCAAAGAGGAAGGAGAAGTGTACAGGAGAGTTTAGGGGAAATGATAGAAGACACTGACTTTACATTACATCTGTGCAAAACACTGCACCTGTAACATTACTGTAGTGTATTAAATGTAACGAACATCATACAGGCAGCTATTGGAAATTGGATCTTTTATTGTTTTGTGTTTGTTTCCATCACCACTCAGACATCATATGTATCTCAGCTGGCCTGATTTAAGACACCAACACAGAGACAGACTGGTGACCAGTGTAACCAGTACAGAACTGACGTCATCCAATCTGGACTGAGCTTCTTAATGACAGGTTTATCTTATGGACTTGCTGTACTTGTCACTACCAAAGCCGTGTGTGTAGTGTGTGTGTGTGTGTGTGTGTGTGTGTGTGTGTGTGTGTGTGTGTGTGTGTGTGTGTGCACTCAACCATGAAAGTAATCTGGCCAAACGTCCTTGAGGAACCTAAACAGACCCAGCTCTGACTGACAGAATTGCTGTTTACAACAAACAGTTTTCAACTGAAGCATCCAGAAGCAGAAATGTTTTATTTATGTGTTAAAGGTTCACTGTGTAGAATTTAGGCTAGCATCACTTTTCCTACTGCCAAGTGTGTAGGAGAATCTGTGCTGGCCTTCAAGTAACATAATGCGAAAGGCCCATCTGTAGACTGAGTGTTTGGTTTGTCTGACCTGGGCTACTGTAAAATCATGGCGATCTCTTGATGAAGTAATTGTGACAGAAACAGTTGTTCTTAGATCAGCTGATTACAGCCAATAAAAATGTATTAAATAATATTACATTACATCTCTAACTAAATCCTACACATTTGAGCTGTAAATAATAAGCATGAATATAAATTAATTTGTTTTCCATATTTATCTTCACTTACAGATTGTAAACCGTATGCAAGAGCATACAGCCATGCTAGTGGCTCTGTGGGGTTGTACCCAAGATCTGTGTTTTTGGACAAAGAATTTTTCTTTGGCACTCCATTTAGTGATTGTGAGGATATTTCAGTCTTGTCTAAAGTAATAAACCACCAATGATGGAATCATTCCACAAGCATGACAACAACCAAAAAGAACATTTTAACAAATATGTTTATGAAGCTGCAAACTAAACAGCTGGATGACTAACATCAACTTAATTAGACAAATACCCATTGCGACTGACAGTGACAATCAGCCCCTTAAATGTGTTGATCAGTACATACACAGTGTAAACAACCCAGCTATATCTACAGTGTAGTGCCCACTGACAGACACATGACTCAAATGATAAATATGGAAGTTTGTGTAATATAATAGCCCATCACAGACTGCTAATAGCAAGTTTGTGTAGGAGATTGAAACATCAAATGATGACACAGTGCATCAGACAGACAGACACACAGAGAGACTGTGTTTACTGGCATGTATCAATCAGATGAGGACAGGAATCTACAACTCCCCACAGCCCCTTAGTGGTGACAACTGAGCACAGCAACCAGATAGAGGAGTGGCCAGAAGAAAGTAATGTTAAGTCAGGTACAAAATACACAGATAGATAAGTAAATATATAAATAAATAGATAGATAGATGGATGGATAGATAGATAGATAGATGGTATGTCAATATCTTGTTTTACCAACTGCAAGGTGGCCTGGTCACGATCGTGCTCATCTGTCAGTGTCAATGCACCATAAACACACACATTCTCACACCCAAAGACAGAGAGCAGAGAGAACAAACTCCAGCATCGTACGACCGTGCTGAAAGCTTACCAAGCATGGAAATGTTTGTCTTGTCTGGCATCTGCTGAAGTTATGTGGAAAAACACGGGATTGGAATCACAGGATCCAAAATATTCGTGGTATGATGTTTCCACAGCGACTGTTTCCCCCTGGATAACAAAACTACATGTAAGATACCTACCATTAACCTCACATAAATACATCCTGTGTCTCTGTGATGAGTTACTCTGCCTGTGTATGTGTTACAAGTTCATTCACTACTTTTGTCATATTAATGATCCTTATATTAACTTCACACAGTCTTTACAGCAGTGCTCTACTATGGATAAATATTAGAGCGTAACACAGCACTATTGTTTATGATGAAGTGGTGATAGGGAACCAGAGGCGCTGCATTACATCTGTATATTTATATACAGGGTATAATAATATCTGTACCTTGCACTGTCAGAATTAAATGGCTGTATCTGTGAAAGTGGTGAAAAACTTTGGTTATTTGGGGGGGGTTTGGACTCAGTGCCACTCACCTAATTGTGTAGCCAGGTTCCACACCTTCAAATTCAAATTTAATGCTGACAAATTCAAACGAGTCACGGCCGTCAGTGAGATTCAGGCTCCAAAGAAGAGCGGTAAATAGAGCTTGAGTTTTAGCCTGTTCGGTGTAACTCTTACATCGCATTAAAGTCTAACTCCTGACCTAGGAAATAGCAGGTAGATACGCTAGCAAAGACACTAAAGGCTGTGGATGCTACCACCTGTTACTTGCACCTTTAGCTATGTTTGTGTAACCCTTGTGTTATGTTTATGTCAAAATCATAACCACTGAGATAGGATGTAACGCCGATGTATTGAAGTTAGACTCTCTCTCTTTTGGGGATCTGAGATACCCTCATGAGCAAGAAGGCTAAAGGCCTCAGGTGCTAGGATGTTGCTAGCATGTCTGTGAAGGTTTGGGGTGGTTGGTTTACTCTAACACTGTACTGACTCAACACTGTACTGACCATAGTCACATTTGTGCTATCAAATCTCTGCACATGCATTTTTTCTTAGGTAACAATAAAACAAAATGAAATACTGTGCGTTCATTATCTCATTCTTTTCCATAACCAAAGAGTTTATTATGCAACATTAGGTAATGGAAGGTAACAAAAAGATGATCTAACTATGCTAGTCAACAAAGTCCCCACATTAACAACAAATCATCACTTAAATCACAAATCATTATCATGCTATCTGTCAGAAATCGCCCCACGTCAGAATATAGCTAATGTAGCTATGGAAACAAGTTATCTAACTTTCCTAAACAGCTTAAACATTAGCTAGGTGTAAAGAAAATGCAGTTATGCCAATGTAAGGGAAACATGTTTGAGTAAATAGTGTTAGTGTATATAGGAAAAGAGAGAGAGAGTATTTTGCACTTTGTTTGGCTTTCATGAAGTTGTGGCTTCATTGGCTTTCAGTGATTCTGTATCCTGGGAACTTTCCAGTCACACAAGTTAAACCACCAGAGGCAGGTTTCATATATTTTACATAGTCAACATGCAAAACCTGTGCTCCAGCAATGCCATCCACGCTGAGGCCATCGACTGTAAAAACATGGTGCACGTTCCTATCATCCTGTTCGCTTCAGTTCCAGCCTGTTTTTCTGCTGTTTACCAGACACATAATCAGTAGGTGGAGAACAAATAATAGTTTCAGAACAATCGTGTGCAGGTGTGGTGAGACACTGGTATTCTGCTGCAGGGAGAGACATGTGCATCAACACAAAAACAAAAGCGCTGCAGGATAAAGTCACACATTTTAATTCTGCCGTCTTGAAGTTCTTAATTCATGGCTCAACCTTTGCTCCCTCTGGTCCATGGAGGCATTTGTGTTTCACTTTTATATTTTCAGCAGAAACCAGCAGCAGCAGAACATGGCTCATTGCCAAATGTCATGTTAACAGTTTAGCATTTTCTTGCTGACACGGATATACAGCATGACTTATAGTGAGTCTAAAATAAGCCTCATAACCCAGACAACAACCCACTGATATGGAGTTGGTGCCGTAGGTCTAAGGTTGCAGCACTTTGGCAAGGCTATAAAAACAAACTGTAGTTTCTCCACAGGGAGAAATAGCAGCTGACCAATGAAGGTACAAACTACTTTTGATAGGTGAAATAATCACAAAGCATGAGATGCCACAAAACATACGTACTTTTTTAAACATAAAGCACAACTTGATGTGAGCAGGTGTCATCATGTGATATTGTTTAGCTTCACTCTCTCTGCTATCTGTGGTAAATTGTTGAGTCAATATTGCAGCTCTGTTTCTCATGAACTCTGATTAGATCAGTGTCGCCCCTATCAGGCTCAGTGCTGTTTGTGCTGTTTGTTGAAAGCCTTTATGTTGGCTGCTTACACTGCAAACAGTTTTGTTGTGTGGTGACAGGGTGTAAGTCTACGTCGCTGTTGACATGTAAGCCGTATTATGACTGTGAACTGGGACTATGTGTGTGTGTGTCATGACATCTACACATCCTGTAGTTAAACAGATTTAGATCAAATATAAGTATGGATAACCAGCAAATTGTTTGTACTCATACAGGTCTATGTGCATGCATGTGAAATCCCCAAGGCTTTGAAAAATTATTTTTCAATCATGGGATCCTACAGTCTGCCATATGTTATTTATGAGCATCTCATTTTCTCTGAACCTCTTTGCCGACTGAAAAGTAAAGCTGGTGTGGTGCAGCCTGTTTCCAAAGACCCAGCAGGATGGAGCCATATTTCAATTTGAACTAAATGACAGTTGGCAGGTGCTGTTGGATCACTGAAATGTGTTATAGTGTAAATAACAACATGTTTTTTGATTGTATTTCCAATACAAAATAATCATATATATATATATATATATATATATATATATATATATATATACATATCACATCTTGGCAAAGTCGCTAAATTGCTTTGAAACTTATAAGCATGTGTGCAATATCAGCAATATCAGCTGAGTGTGTGTGCTAAGGTGCTTATATCTAACCCCATCTGTGTGGGGTTGCATATCTACATGAATTAATGTGTGTGTGCGTGTGTGTGTGTATGTGTGTGTCTGTTGTGTGTCTGTTGTGTGTGTGTGTGTGTGTGTGTGTGTGTGTGTGTGTGTGTGTGTGTGTGTGTGTGTGTGTGTGTGTGTGTGTATGTCCTCTGGCAGGCAGCCACCGGTAGCATGTGGCGTAGGCTCGTTCCAAAGAGCCCGTTGTAAGAAACGGGCTTAGCTTTAAACACTTTGAGATCCAGCTCAGGGATTACAGTCACACTCCAGCAGCAGTTTACACCTCCATCACCATAAACAAACTCCTCGCTGGAAACTAAAACACTTTAGAGCAACACAGGGGGGACAGCTTCTAAGGATTAACTGCTCATTGGGGCAGTTTTAAAGGAATCTTTGTAACTATTTGAAAGAGAGAGAAAGAGAGAAGAACTGGGCTCTGCTTTTTTCTCAAAGCAAAAATCAGAAAAGAAAACACAATCATATTTTTAGAATGTGTTTTGCTGAGTAGGTCTCTGTCTGAGAAAGTGTGGCAGAGCGGTGGTGAATCCAGGTCTAAGCAGACTGAATACGCTGACACACTGTCTGTGTTCAGAGGCATCAGTCTGATAACATCTTGTAAAAAGGTGAAGTGAGTTTAAAGAGTTTGGATAAAGCTGCACCAGGCCCTGAAAATACACCTACGCCTCATTAAGATAAATCGTTGTAACTGTGACATCTGTGGATTCAAACTGTTTGCATATGAAATATGAAATTCTGGTGCTATATTTTTTATGACTTATCATGAACTTGGGGGCATATACATAAATGTATCCAATTAAAGATGGGGTTTGAGGCGATCAGTTAAACCAGGAGAGACTTCGCTCTGAGTGAGGAAATGAAAAATGTTATTGCAGTGAGAGATGGCAATCTTTGCTGATTGGACCCCATCATGATCTCATCTTATTTGAAGGGGGGTGAGGCTGTGCAGAACCCTCAGGGGGCAAGACACTGATGGTGGTGGTGGTGGTGGTGGGATAAAGAGAGGAAGAAGATCTGGATGTGATGAGAAGTGTCAGATCCAGCTCTCGACCTGGGCACAAAACATGGAAATGACAGCTGACAACAGAAGAGAAGCAAACAGATTTAAAGTTGACAGAAACACCATGATGGTTGATTGTGATTGTGGTGAAATCTGATTGGTTAATCAAAGACTGAAGAAGAACTATGTGTTCCCATATAATTTGGCAGAAACCAACACTGTCACTGCCATCATTCCCAGATGGAGCTCAGCTTTTACTCCAGAATTTCCCTCGTGGGGATCAACTTTAACGTTGCTAGAAGAGAATGGTAGCTAAGCTCTAGTTGATTTGATTAATTTCTCCTTATTTGCCTCATCACAACACAGTCAGGGAAGAGTAAGTGAATAAATTATTTTGTATTTTTCCCAGAACTCACATGCTCAGTAAGTCACCATGAGTCATTTGCAAACAAGAATGACAAAGCTTCACAAGGCCAAACATTCCTAGGAATATCATAACCAGTTAAACTGATCCAATATCTGGATCCAAAATGGAGCAATATCTAACTGGTTCTTCCCTAACCTGTGCTCCACCCCTCCACCAGCTGTAAATTGGTTCAGTACTTTTAGTGTAACTCTACTGACAATTAACAAACAAGGGAACCAACAAATTAATGGCTTCTAGTGGTGCCCAAACCTGACTGTAAAAAGTTGTAGATCTCATCAATAGATCAATAAACATTGTTGACATTAGCTCTATGGCCTCATTTGAAAACAATATCTAAGTCATTTCCTTGTCACACTTTTCTGTCTGTTTGCCAAAGGGAGAGGCAAATCTGGATAAGCACTTTGTGCAGTGTTGACAATGGTATGATTCTGGCAAGACAGCTTTTTATCCCTGTGAAAGTGTGAGTTTAAATGTTTAACTAATGAAGTGTTAACTGAGCCTCCACTAATACACAATGAACTCACATTTACAGAAACAAAATCTCTTAAGAGGAAGAAAAAAGGGGGAAAATACATGAAAATGCATTTTTAGATTTTGGAAAAGCCGTGAGAATATTTTCTGAAGAGACCTGTGTTGTCATTCAATTTTAGATAAGCAGACCATGACCCAATAGCACCAAGAAGAAAGGTCTCATGTAGTGCACTGCCTGGTAACAAATAGATTTCCTTTTATAGTTTGCTCATTTTCTTTTTTTTATTTTATCTGAACACTGCAAACATTTCATGTAAGTTCAAGAGAACAACCATAGGTCTTAATATTTTTCTTTTGGTTGTGTTTTTGTTGACTTGCCCCTGTAAAGAACCTTCAGCTGCTTTCTCAACGTGATATAAATAAAATTTTATTATTGCCCAGTGCACTAGGACAGTATGCTGGGCTCTTAACAGCTTTGCTTAAGCAGTCTGGGATTCAGTGTACTGTTCAAGGGTAACTCAACAATAGATGCTGAGAGAGGAAGGAAGTGTTACTCTACATTGACCTTGGTATTCCACAGAGCAACTTTGCAGCCATAAAAAAATTTCTTCAAACACAAACCTGCAGGTGTTTAATGATAAAACAACGATTTTCAATGAGATACTTTGACAAAAGTATAAAGGCGTCTCCACACAAACTGCAGGGGGTTCAGTACATGAGTGTGTTCTCAGGGTGTCGGTGGCCCTCCTGGATACATAGCCAAAATAAAACCCCACTGAAGGTAACTGGTGGCAAAAGGATACAAAAAAAGTACAGAAAAGTACAAAAGGGAGTGGGGAGGTGATCCCAAAATAGCATGAATAGTGCTACTGTCATTGTTTTGCAACCCTCTTGACCCTCACCTTCTTCAACACCTCCTATCATCACCTCTACACACAGAAGCACGCCTGCACCCACACCAAATAAACTCACCAACATCCATGTGCACAAAGCGCGGCAGTGTCATCCCTGCTAATCTTTACATATGACATCCCTTTCATGGCGGCAGCTTCTCCATGTATCAGTTTCTTATGGACTGAACATCACTGTTTATCGACCTTGAATGGGCAGACCCGTTGACTCGCTGACAGTATGTTGGCCTCTTGTCTGCCAGACTTGTTGTGGTGATATGTGATATGCCAGCTGTGGGCTGGTTGAGTTGTTAGCAGACAAAAAATAACAAATAAACTGGTTGGATTGGGTTTCTCTTCCACTGTGGTAATTTAACCCATGGCAATGTTGCCAGGTTCTGTACCTGGTTCTAGATGTGCATTTAAAAATCAGGCAGGACCAAAAAGCAATAACCAACCACACATGGGTAGTTGGCTGTTTGTCTTACGCTTTTTTATATGTTCATGTTAATGGTGTAACAGTTATGTCCTTTACAGTGGGTGAGTATGGGTGTTAAGCATAAATTCCACTAGTGGACACCTCAGAGTTAAAAGGTTCTCACAACAACAAACATGGCAATGGTGGAGGAAGTTGTAATATGTAGCTGTTGAGATGTCAGTGGTCTGTGGGGTCTTTTTCAACTCACACTGATGAGGATCTTCCACAGAGGCAAGATGCTTGTGAGAACTCTAAAAGAAGTATAACTCAGCCTTTAAGACCAGATTCACTGTGATTGCTGCCTTGAGCCCACTTACATTTTAGTAAAGAGTTATACTTTACCAACATGCTCATATCCTGCAAATGTGTGTTTGGTTTAGATTGTACATGTATACAAGTGCCTCCTGTTTCTATTTCAGTCCATATCTGTGCTGTATTTTGACCTTTTGGCTGCCTGACAATCCAGCTCTGTGAGGAAGGCTGGTTGTTGGTTATCAGTTTTCGGTCTATCAGCTGAGTGTTTGGCTTTACAACCAACTCACTGGCTGGTTTTGTACCAGCTGATGTTGTGGATTCACGGTGACCAGAGCTGTCCTTCTGATGCCTGCTGGTTTGCTGATTGAGCAACTGGTTGACTAGATAGGTAGATGATTGGACAGCCAGCTGTAGTGGGAGGACGTGATCAGAGAGAGGCAGAGAGAGAAAGAGAGAGGGAGAAGGAAAGAGAGAGGCCTGAAATGTTCATGATGGCAGTGATGCAGTTTGACATGTGGTACACTAAGTGTATTAATCCAGCGCGCTACAGCTGCTGTCTCCACGCATCTGTCCACTCAGCTGACACTGACTGTATGTCTGTGTGTGTGTGTGTGTGTGTGTGTGTGTGTGTGTCGTGTGTGTGTGTGTGTGTGTGCAGTCATCTTGTGAGTTTTTACCATGCAACACCATGGACCCTGGGTAATCTCTATAAAGAATAAGCCATTTTCTCTCTCGCTTGCAAAACTGTGCTGTGCATTTTATTTCCCATCTGTGCTTAATGCACGAGTTACATGAGTCACACTGAAGATCAGATCGTTAGATTCCATTCACCACTTTCTCTTTTGCTGCCTTATCTGAATGTCTGTAATCTGGGATTTAAACACAACGACACAGTGATCAAACATATATCGTGATGTGGAGAGATGTGTCAGCACAACGACACTCAAAACAACTGTTTTTGAGGAGCTAATAATCATTTTCAGGTAATTGTTAGAATACAACATGTGTCCATAACATAAAAGTGGAGTGTCAGCCACTGGTTTCATATATTCATATGGTTTTTAATGCCATGAAGTGCTTTGACCTCCTGCCTTTCCTTGGTGAAGCATGTCATCAATGCGCAACTGGCTCTGGGATGAAAAACGGCAGCAGGAGGAGCAGGCAGAGGCGGCGGCTATGAGTCAAGGCCAGCAGAAGAACATCTTATTGACAAAATCACTTAAGCTGCCTCCCGCTCTCTTTCATATTGATGTGCTGGAATCCTTTAGCGAGCTCCTAGTTGCCCTTTTCTTCTTGCCTTCCTACCTATTACTTGCTTTTTTCTCTTCCTCTCCTGCCCTCTGCCCACCCCCTCCATCTTCGTCGTGACAGGGTCTTTATGGGTTTGTGATAAACGTGACCTGCTCTTTCTCCTCCCCCTCCTCCCCCACAGTCTTCATCTTTTACCAGTCTGTCATTTTCTCCTGTTCATCCTACTCTTTTTCTCTCCTTTGACCCTTTACAGTCCTTCAGCTTCCCCCACCCTTCCTTTCCCAATATCCTCGACCCACTTCCCTCTCTCCTGCTCCTCCTCCAGCACCTTCTCCATCCATGTGACATCTTTCCTTCCCCACCTCCTTTACTGCATCTTCCCATTCTTCAGTTTCTAAGACAGATAGCCACTTATCCTTTTTATTTCACTTTTTTACAGCTTAGCGAGGTGGAGCTCGGAGGGTCAAGCAGAGCAAGGTCACAACAGGTTTTTACCTCTTTGTAGGAAATATGAGGGAAAAGAGAGTGAGGCGGAGGTGGAGGAGAAAGAGAGAGAGGGAAGCAGAGGAAGGGGGGGTCTCAACTTCTAGGTATTGCATTTGCAGCCTCGCATTATGGATTACTGGCAACAAATCACAAGAAGCTGGTCTCACCAGAAAAACAAAAGTGTCGGTTGCTGGTTCGAACACGTTCTCCTTTTGTGGATGTGAAAATATTAACTTGCCTTTTCACAACAGCACAGGCTGACGGTGCAAAAACTGAATCATGAGGTCGAGGTGAATAGTTGGACCTTATTCTTCTTATAAAGTCAACAAACAAGTCTTACAGTAACAATTTATAGCTCAGGATCTTATCCAGAATGAAAGGGCTTGACATTTACATGTCTGTCTTGGAAATATTCCTGTGACTCAAAAATGATTGTGAGAGGTGCAAAAAATTACAAGCATAGCGAATGTGTAGAGATGGAGTAGTGATGATTTGTAATAAAAAGAGACTTGGACAGTGACATGAAGTAGATGCAGTTGAGACACTCTGTAAGTGTCAGAATGCATCAGTTCCACACATCAGATTTTTCTCCTGGAAGTTTATCAGGTCTGTCTGGGTCTGTTAAAATATTCTCTGCTCCAGCACACTGAAACAGAAATTGGTCAGACTGATAAAAACAAATAGAGATGTAGTTAAATGCTTGTTTACTTTTTATAACAATCAAGCGTCTGTGGAGCTGACACTGACACCTGTTGGAGCTAACGGCACCATTTCTCACGCCAACAAGGCCACTCAGGACTTTTGGAGTAAGCAGCAGCAAAACAGCACATCAAGTGTTGACATGCAGACTGTGATTGAATGAAACTGCTGTATAATATAAAACAAATAAAGATAATAAATAAGAGGCAGATAAGAAGTCATGAAACAAGGTAAACAGGCCTGTTGGAAAGTTTAAAAGTACATTTTAAAACAGATTTCTCTGCTCTGAGCTGAAAGTAAACACACAGCCTGTCACAAAACGAGAAGTAAAAATAAAGCACGTCAGCAGACAAAGTGACGCACTGCAGTTATTTTGGATATTCATTCACTAATATCACATAACATAACAGCATTAAGCTCCAGTCTGTATTTGGTTACGCCCATATTTCCACTGAGATGCCGCTCAGCCGCGTTCAGTCTGTGTAATGTAACACACCAAACTGCAGCTAATGAAGAGTGACAGTACGGGCTGTAAGATGAGAACGATAAGACCAGTGTGAGTGGGGTGTGTGTGTGTGTGTGTGTGTGTGTGTGCAGAGAGGCTGGGGATGAGGTTGACAGTTTATATTTGTGTGTGGAGGCCTCCATGTGTGTTAGTGTGTGTTATCAGGACACTCCAGATTTAATAACAATCATCTGATATGTTTGAGAGCGTGAGTGTGTGTGTTTCGGTTTGTTGGGAGAAGTGCAGCACAGGGCAGTTTACTGACAGTGTGTGTATGTGTGTGTGTGTGTGTGTTTTAACCTGTCTTCATCCTGAGGGAGTCTGCAGCAGCACTCAGCTTTATAGTAACAGTCATCAAAACAATGACACATTGTCCTTTCCTGTCAGTGTCCTCTGGCCTCTACAAACCTGACAGTCACTTCTGAGGCTGGTTCTCCAGAGTTTTGGTCGACAGACTCACCTGTTTGGAGTGTTTTCTTGACTAAAAATCAATTCAAACTAAAATCACTTCACTTTTGTGTTAGCGACTCAATCGCACCCTCTGCCACTGGTGGTAGATAAATGCCACTGGCTGTTATGAGACGTGTGCCGGAAGAGCTTAACAACATAAGTCATACGAGTTAAAAGTGGGTTGTTTTACAGTTTAAAGGTTCAGTGTGAAGGATTTATTGACATCTAGTGGTGAGGTTGCAGATTGCAGTCATCTAAATCTTCCTCCATCGTAACGGTGAATATAAATGGACGACATGACAGAAAAATGTTACATCAGAGTTTTTATGTGCACAGATGGATATTTTCTGACACAGGTGGTCATCAGTTTTATGCTCATCCGAGACCTTGGAGGCCATCCAAGGAAGTGATGAAGGGATCAATAGCAGAAGTATCAACACTGGGTCTTTTTCAGGAAGCATTTTCATTGGGGAGGGATCAATAACAGAATAATAATACTAAATCCATGTTTAGTATCAGCCATCATGCATGTACAGTAATACTTTGATGCAGAGTTGCACTATAAACTTGGACAAACTCAGAAAGTCAGACGTAGTGCTAGCAGCAAAACACGTAGGGTCACATTTAAAATGAGCTGGCGTCCCGGTGCCACATTCCAATGATAGGGAGAGGAAGATGAAGGTGAAGAGACATTTTACTCAGAGCTCTGAGGAGGAGAAACGGTGTCGACACAGCAGAACAGAGATTCAGGAATAAATGTGTGAGACTTTCTATCTGCACGCGTTTACCACACACATATATCACAGGAATACAATGAAGTGTATGTTAGTATGTTAGAGCCACTGACCTCATCTTACTCACTTATGTGTTAATGTTTTTATGGTGACACCAACCTACACTGAGCGGCAAAACAAACTCCACATGGATGCTATATGTTGAGCTGAGATGAGAAGAAAACACATTCTATTTGTTTTAAATTAGATATTTAAGTCAGAACACTGCCATGTAGCACACTGTACACATATTGTATTTCAGTCTGCTTATAGACATACTCATACTGACAAGTACAGCACCATACACTGGACTGTATACACCCGGACAGTGTCACTCAACACAGTCAGAAAATTGCACATGGAATGTTGGACACTTGGACACCAAACCACCGATCAGAAGGTTGGTGGTTTGATTCCCAGCTCCTCCAGGCAATAGTGTCTTAAGGCAAGAATCTAAATTATCTTCAATGCCCCACACGCTGTTGATAATGTATCTGCTAAAATTACCAAATAAGTACCATACTGCACCAGGCAGCTGAGCAAACTGCAACTGCAATTACATTTTATGATC